>CM021107.1:528757759-528801439 GCA_007115665.2 Sequoiadendron giganteum | reverse complement strand
AAGAGCCATTTTCAAGTTGCACATGTATGATTTCCCAATGCATGTTTGGAGAATATTTATGGGTTTTCAAATCCTTCGCGGTAATATGACATGCAAGTCAAGATGGTGACCTTCAACAGTTTAGCCTTCAAAGGCTATTTTTAGGGTTTGTATGCGAAGTTTTTTAGTGCATGTCGGGATATTGCTTATGGGTTTTACGAGAGCTTCAAAGTGATATGACATGCAAGCAGAGTTGATCATTTTCGGGAAATTACTATTTTTAGACAGTGCTTGCATGTAGACCAGTTTTTTGGGTTTTTTTGGGTTTTTTGAGATCTCTAGGGCAGAGTGACATGCAAAACCATCTGGCAATCAGTTGATCACTTTTTCGGGTAGTTACTATAAATAGTAGGTTCACCTCGACAGCCATCCGACACTCCAGTATCACGAACAAAACGACATGCAGTAGAAATCAAGTCAAACAGAGACCATTCGGGGCACATGCAAGTTAGATTAGGGTTTCTAGCTTCGGGAGTCAAAAAGAGGGGTAAAAAGCTAGAATTTCGAAAAACGAAGGTATCCCACTGTGATCAGCATCCTTTAGGCAATGTACTGGTAAAATTTGGGCGCAATCCGAGCACTTACTATTTATAGTAAGTCATCTCCAAAACAGGGCTATAAATAGCAGGTCAACATGAGGGGCAGGTGTGAACAGGTTCACCAAGCGATGAGGACCACGTGGTGAAAAATTCAAGTCAAACAGAGTTGTAGAAGTCAAGCAATTTTAGGGTTTGCTAAAAATAGCAGGTAGGCTAAAAATAGCAGATGAGCTTGGGCAACAGTTATAAATGGGTAGCAGAGGCATATCACGCCAGCTCCAGATTCATAATAGATAAAAGCCATGGAGATTCACACCTCTCCGAAATTTGCTAAAAATAGAGTGGCTCGTAGCCGAGGCATTGAAAATTTCCAAGTTAAGAGCTAGGGCAGGCAAGTTGAAAATAAGCCAAGTGTTCAAATACGCCAAGAAGGGTAGCTTGAAAATCTCCTAAGTCAAAATGTCAACACTCACCCTCAAATGCGCCCTCCGCTATGAGTAGAGGACTTGTAAAAAGTCTAAGGTATTGAAAATAAAGTTGCACATGTGGAATGCGCCATCAAGCAAGGAGTGAGGATTAAAAATTTTCTAAGTGAAGAGAATTAAAAGAAGCCCCTCTCAAATGCGCCCATGAAGGGGATGAAAAATGTTGGAAATAATTCTAAGTGTGAAATAAGAGCTCACCCTTTAGAATGCGCCCTCAAGAAGGAAGGGACTTAGAATTTTTCTAAGTCATGCAAAGTTAGGAGCTCATGGGCTGAAATGCGCCCAAGGGAAAGGGGTAGCTAGAAAAAGTTTCTAAGGCATAAAAAATAATTCCTCCTCACCCTCTAAATGCGCCCAACTTGCAAGGTCATGGAGATAAATTTTGCTAAGGTATGGAAATGAAAGCTCATGGGCTGAAATGCGCCCTTGAGGTAAGTGAAGATGAGGAAAAGTTTTTGAGTGTCAAAATGAAGGCTCCACCTCTCAAATGCGCCCTTAAGGGATGATAGCATGAAAGTTGAGTTGAGAATTTTTTTAGTGTTGAAAAATAAAAGCACAAGCCTCTAAATGCGCCCTCTAAGGAAGTATGAAGGCAAGACTTAGAATATTTTCTAAGTATGAGGAAAAGGAGGCTCATGGGGTGAAATGCGCCCATCATAAAGAGGTTAGGCTAGAGATATTCTAAGGCGTTGAAACATGGAGCTGCCACTATGTCAAATGCGCCCAGCAAGGTGAAGTGACTTGGAATATTTCTAAGTATCACAAAATGGAAGCTAGACCTTCCAAATGCGCCCTTGGTAAGAAATAAGGAGGATATGACAAGTTGAAAAATCTCCAAGGCATTGAAAATGAGAGTTCAAGGGGTCATATGCGGCCAAGGTAAGGAGGAGATAAAAGACCTAGGAATTTGTCTACAACATTAAAATAAAATGCCACTGAAGGGAATACGCCTAGAGACAAGAAGCTGATGGGAAATTTTTTCCAAGCTATGAAATACAGGTTGACACTATCATATGTGCTCCAAGGAAGTTGGGACTTGAAAAAAAGTTGCTAAGTGTAAGGTAAAGGTTGCTAAGGCGTGGAACTGCTTGGGAGATGAAGGTGGAAGCATGTGTTAGGAAATGCGCCCAAGGTGAGTTAACAAAGTTCTAAAATTTTCTAAGGCATTTCCTAGGGTGAAGATGAGAAATACACCTAAGGAAGAGGTAATACAAAATTTCCAAGTGCAAGGTGAATTGTGCCCGTAAACAGGAAGAGGTTTCTTTAGGGAAACAAGAAAAATGCCAAGGCATGAAAAGTAAAGGCTACAGGTGTGAAGTGCGCCCAAAATTAAAATGGAATAAACCTTAGAAATTTTTATTGTTTTTCAAAAATAATAAAAATTAAACTTAACCCCTTTGTTTGGATACACATGAAAATGATGATTTCTGAGGGGAAATTTCTTATGGGTATTGGACATTTCCCACTGGGAGATGATTTTAAATCTTTTCCACACCTTGCTCGTGTTGTTTGGACAGAGATTTTGCCTGGCACTTGTTGATGAATCCTAGGCGAAAATAAATTTTCTAAGGCAAGTAAAAGAAATGTTTTTACAAAAAATGCCTCAGCTAGTGATGTCAAAATGAGAGCCTAGATTACAGTGGATGAAATTTATAAAGCAAATAAAATTGTCTAACGAAAGGGAAAATAAAACAACAAGGGATCAAATACACTCACAAGGAAGAGATGAAATTTGCCTAAGGCATGAAGAATTTGAAGATGAAATGAAGCTCGAACATCAAGCGTTCAAATGCGTCCTCAAAGTGAAATATTTTCTAAGGCACAAACTCCAGGCACAAGGTGGTGGGTGTGCCCTTGAAGAAGACCTCATGAAATGAACACCATGCACCCATGATGAAAGTTTGCTAGAAAAATGATGAACTCTATCACATCCAGAGATCAATCAGTCACAACATGGAAATTAGGTAAGTAAAGTGAATTTATATTATAAGCGTTCTGATGCTCTTCTTTCTGTTTTGTAGGATGAACACCGGAGCCAGAGCGTGAGGACTTGAGGTGATGAAGTTGGACAACGTTACAACTTTGGAAAAGGGAAACAACAGTGAAGATTTGTCTAAGGCATTAAGAACGTGATGTGAAAGAGGCTAAATGCGGCCAAGGCAGTGGGCTGGAGAAATATGAAAGTTACAAGGAAGAAATGCGTCTAGGAATTAAGACAACAGGAGGGCTGAACGCGAACAACTGAGCAGTCGGACTCCGGATCCTATCAATTTTTATTATCTGTGGAGGCAATCTTAGAGACTCTTTTATCCTCCTAGCGCAACAGAATTGGCAGGCAGAGCAAAGAAAGTCTTTCTGGACGAGAATCTTTTGATGATATTGGGTATTAATTGCTCGTAGTGGTTTCTATAGAGGAGCGGAGAATCTTCTGTTCATTTATTTAGCCACTCCTCTCTGCAGTGGTTTTTAGGGCAAAAACCCTAATTAGGGCATGTGTGGCTCGATCTAAGCCCTTCATTGTAATTGAATCTAAGCCATCTGTTGGATTGGGCCAACTATAAAAGGGGCATCCCCCCTCATTTGTAAAATATATTAGATTAGAATAGCAGAAGATAGAGAGATAGCTAGGAGATAGAGCTTAGAAGTAGCATAGAATAGATTGCATAGTTTAGATTGAAGAGGAAAGAAAGTTTTCCCGTTTGAGGACTTTGTAAGAAGTTGTTGTGAACACTCTCATAATACAAAGATTTATCATTGCTTGGTGGTTCTATCTTTTGTTGTGAGTAGCTAGCAAGGCTTTTTTGGCTCTCCGATTTACTTAGGGTCTTAAAGTAGCTTAAAGTAGAATATATTTTATCTCATGCAAGTAGTTGGTAATTGTGGAATGTGGTCTTTAATTTGAGCAAACTTCACTTATCCATACCACTAGCGGGTTCATTAATGGTGAGTTCGCCTTGCGTGGTCAACTGGAACATTCTGAACTTAACTTCAATTGCGGTTTATATATTGATATGCGTCGTTGTGATGGTCTCTGCATGGTCAATCGTAGTTTGAATATGTTAATGGATGATAGCTTCAGTCAGATATGAATGATAGTGATGCAAGTATCATTGTCATTCATAAGTGATCGAAATTATCATTCATGTTATGATATTTCTAAAGGAAACATTTAAAATCGAAATTATGAGCATTCATATAAATTCGATCATTCCCGTGATATTATATTCTGCATTCATGTGAAATCGGAATTCTCTTATGTCATCCGCCATCATATAGAAGGTTATATACATGTGAGTATATACATAACAAATGAGTTGTTAAACAAACCGCACCCTAAAGGACACGTCCTCTCATGAGGCATGCCTCTTAGGGGCAGACTTCTCCCTTACTTATGGTGGTTCCTCATTCGATATGCAAACATAGAAATCGGACAATGTTCTGCAATTAGCACATTTAATAAAAGCAATTCACATCTGGAAATCGAAATCTAAAGAATCGGACATCTGAACATAGAGGATAAATATTATTTGTCTTATAAAGTTTTTCATATAGTTTTTTCTCAACTTTAGTTCAATCCTAGTATTGTATTAGGATCCCTTTAGTAAACAAATTTGATTACATTTACATGGTATCAGAGCCACGTTGTGTGAATCCAAATCAAATCTAAAACCAGATTGCTCAAGGAATCCGTATTTTCTAAAATGGAATTCACAGTCTTCATAATGTCAACTATGATTAGATTTGAAGATCGTCTTGCAGGAGCAGATAACTTTACATCATGGAAATTTAGAATCATGATGATCCTAAAAGAGAATAAACTAGACTCACTTGTGAGAGAAAATAAAAGGGAACCTGAGGCTGAACTTGAGAAAAGTCAAATGGATTGAAAACAATGAAAGAGCCATGAAAATCCTTGTAGATGCAGTGAGGGATCATATAGTGCCTATCTTAGCAAAACATGAAATTGCATAAAATATGTACAAATCTCTTGAGAGTACTTATGAGATCAACAACACCTGTAGGACTCTAGCATTAAAATGACAAATCAACAATGCCCAAATAAACAAAGGGGAGTCCATTAATGCATACTTCATGAGGATTATTGAACTTAGGGATCAATTATCCACAATTGGATATCAGATTGACAACAAAGAGTTAACCTTAATTGCACTAGGAGGCCTACCAAACTCATGGGAGTCATTTGTTCAAGGAGTAAGTGCGAGATCTAAACTCCCTAAATTTGATAGGCTAAGAACTGACTGCCTTCAAGAAGAAACAAGACTCTCCACTAAGGAAAATAAACAGAAGAACATAGATGAAGACATTCATGTACTCAACACAACGTCTAATAAAAGGAACAAGATAAACTCCTACAAGAAAGGATATTTTAAAAGAAAGAGAAATTCCAATGGAAAGGAATCTTTTAAAAGGAAAGACATCTCTCAAGTGCAATGCTTTAGATGTGATCAATATGGTCACTATGCAATGAAGTGCTCTGACAGATGTAAACAACAAGCATCTTTTGCCAAAGTAGGAAAGACAAATTCAGATCATGAATCTGAAGACCTTGTATTCTAAAAGGACAAATGGACATAGAGTTACCCTTATGGATGGGAAAATTCTAGCATGGTCTAAAACTCAAATATTAAAAACTATTGGTGTAAGATTAGGGTACCTTTTATGCACCTAAGTCTAAAAACCGTCCCATGGAGGAACTTGTAAAGGTTGTGTCTTAGAAAAAACCTTAAAGGCGTATAATAGAAACCTACATTTTAAGGGATTCTGCATGAGTGCTGGAAATAAGAGGGAGTTCACAAGTTGCTTGACCTAAACATTAAAACCATTCAAGAGGGCAAGAAGTACGAGTGAAACAGAAACCTATTTCCCTAAGATACCTGAAATGGAACCTGCTCTTGAGATTTAGAGGGAGCATCCTGAGGAAATGCCACTTGAACCTCCTACCACTTCAAATGAGGACACAAATGACATTGGCAGAAAGAGACCACTTTGGGCAAGGAAAATGATCAAAGAAGCAGAGGATCATGCAACACCTAAAGGAAAGTTCAGGGAGAGTAAAAGACCCAAACGTTCCTCTAGCTATGTTGCCCTAATGAACAACATCATAAACTTTGAACCTGCCAGTGTTACAGAAGCCTTCAGACATCAAGCTTGGAAGGATGCAATGACAGAGGAGTACCAGTCCATACTAAAGAATGATGTATGGGACATAGTGCCTAGATCAAAAGAGAAATCTGTTGTTTCTTCTAAATGGCTCTTCAAAATCAGGCATGCTGCTGATGGCAGTATAGAAAAACATAAAGCACGTTTCGTGGCTAGGGGTTTTTCTCAAAAGGAAGGCATTGATTACGAAGAAACATTTGCATGTGTTGCCCATTATACATCAGTAAGAGCAGTATTAGCCATTGCAGCAGCTAAAGGATGGAAGATCCATCAAATGGATGTGAAAACTGCCTTCCTGAATGGAACCATTGAAGAGGAAGTCTATCTAGAACAGCCTGAAGGTTTTGTGATACATAAATCTAACTCACATGTGTGCAGACTCAAGAAAGCTCTCTATGGACTTAAACAGGCTCCCAGGGTCTGGTATGAAAGAATTGACAGCTATCTCTTGGGATTAGGATTTTCCAAGAATGATGCTGACTCCAATCTATACTTCAAGGTAATCAAAGGTGATATGCTTATAATTATTTTATATGTTGATGACCTGCTAATAACAGGAGAAGATCACTTCATTGCTTAAGGGAAACAAGATCTAATCTCTGATTTTGACATGAAAGACTTGGGTATTCTTCACTACTTCCTCGGTTTGGAAGTATGGCAGAAATCAGAAGGTATTATACTAAATCAAGGGAATTATACTATTGACATTCTGAAAAGATTTGGAATGTTGGACTGTAGACCGATGTCTACACCCATGGAAACCAACCTTCACAAATTGAAAGAAGCAGTAGCAGAATCCAAATGTGCAGATCCGACCTTTTACAGACAGATGATTGGATCCTTGATGTATCTGGTTAACACCAGACCTGATATTTGCTATGTTGTGAATGCCCTCAGCCAGTTCATGTGTGAACCCAAGGAAATTCACTTGATGGCTGTAAAACATATTTTTAGATATCTTCAAGGCACCATTGGATATGGTCTTCATTACAAGAATGATCCACTAGATCTACATGGGTACTCTGATTCAGATTGGGCTGGAAGTGTAACTGATCGAAAAAGCACATCAGGATGCTGTTTTAGTTTGGGATCGGCTATGATCTCCTGGATTTGCAGAAAACAATCGTCAGTTGCACAGAGCTCAACAAAAGCTGAATATATTGCAGCCTCAATGGGAGCAAGAGAAGCAGTGTGGCTTCGTAAATTGATTGTGGGACTCTTTGGTGAGCCCTTGAATCCTACGATTATTCATTGTGATAATTAGAGTTGTATAAAACTCTCTGTGAATCCTGTCTTTCATGACAGATCTAAACACATTGAGATCCCCTATCATTATGTGAGAGATATGGTGGAAAGGAAAGTGATTCAGTTGGAGTATATTAGTACAAATGATCAAACTGCAGACATTCTCACCAAGCCTCTCTCCCGGATCAAGGTAGAGCACTTCAGGAAGAAACTTGGTATGGTTGAAATGTAATTTGTTATTTATGTTTGAAATACAAATTGTTTATAAATTGTACTAATATATAAAGATGTTTAATGTGTAAACTCTTTTGTCATGTGTGTGACTCCATGACTTTATGGGCCTACTCCCCTTGTGTGCATTATCGAAAGGTGATGATCTTTCTGATAATGAACACTTGTATTTGACATTGTAAAGTGACGACTCTACAATGATGGACTATCATGATAGATATCATGTGACTTGATATCTGTGGACATGTCATGATAGTATCTCTTGGACACCTTGATGGATATCATGAGACTTGATATCTGAAGGTCATTGTGATCCGTAAGAGATAATCATGGTGGATGATTATATCCGTGGATATGCCATGAATTATGGTAGACATCATGTGACTTGATGTCAGTGCACATACCGTAATGAAGATGTGTTATGGAGAATGTCATGTGACTTGACACTTTCAGAAGCATATCATATCTTTTGATATCACGAGTTAGGTGATATCACTTTTGGAAGTTATTCTTCCTAGTTAAAGAGGGAGTGTTGAAATAATGAAGATGTGTTATGAAGAATGTCATGTGACTTGACAACTTTGAGAAAACATATGATATCACGTGTGAAGGTGATATCTTGACTTATTTGATTTGAAATATCTTCCCTAGCTAAGAGGGAGTGTTAATGGATGATAGCTTCGGTCAGATATGAATGACAGTGATGCAAGTATCATTGTCATTCATAAGTGATCGAAATTATCATTCATGTTATGATATTTCTAAAGGAAACATTTAAAATCGAAATCATGAGCATTCATATAAATTCGATCATTCCCGTGATATTATATTCTGCATTCATTTGAAATCGGAATTCTCTTATGTCATCCGCCATCATATAGAAGGTTATATACGTGTGAGTATATACATAACAAATGAGTTGTTAAACAAACCGCACCCTAAAGGACGCGTCCCATGAGTGGATGTGCCTCCACTCGTGGAGACACGTCCTCTCATGAGGCGCGCCTCTTAGGGGCGGACTTCTCCCTTACTTATGGTGGTTCCTCATTCGATATGCAAACATAGAAACTGGACAATGTTCTGCAATCAGCACATTTAATAAAAACAATTCACATCTAGAAATCGAAATCTGAAGAATCGGAAATCTGAACATAGAGGATAAATATTATTTGTCTTAGAAAGTTTCTCATACAGTTTTTTCTCAACTTTAGTTCAATCCTAGTATTGTATTAGGATCCCTTTAGTAAACAGATTTGATTACATTTACAAAATATCTCTCGTTATCCCTTTGAGAATTGCATTGGTTCTGCAGAAGCTGTCCAAAGTGAGGCAAAGCAGAGCTTGGTTTGAAGTTTGCAAGAATTGATCTTCGCGTTCCGCATTTAGAGTAGATGATAGCATCTCTAATCCGTACATCCTTTTACATTCAGTATTATCCGGTTAGTTTAAGAACTCGAGCATCACTGACAAATCTCCTGAAATTTGAGAATCCTTTCTTCTGAATGAGCAACTCATGTAAGTCCCCTTGAAATAACCAGCAAATCACATTGAGCCAACTAAGGCTATCCCCTTGCATAAGGAGCCTTGGAGTTGAATGCATGATCTTTCACGCAATCTTAGCATGCAGAACACTTTGATCAAGAGAGGATAGAGTATTCGTTGGAAACTTTATTCTGTGTTGGTGCGGTCATAAAACACCCATCAACAAGTCCCATAACTGATCAACTGGATTGTCATGTTGTACTCTGTCAATCTAAACACCATCTGTCACAAGAGAGAGGAACTCACAAGAAAGCAAGTCAAACCGCTGACAACACTTGCTCCCTACAACTACACGAGATATGCTATCATCCAACATGTCTAACACGTGCATACCGTAACTGTGCATCTGAAACGGATCATGTACATGAAGATTGAAAGTAAAGCCATGAATATTCCTAGCCATGTACACACTATGAAACTCCTCAACGAGCCTTGTCTGAAATCCCAATGCATTGACGAAATTTGTGATACTACGATCAATGCTCACCCCTAAATCAGGGTCAAGAGTACAATCATCATCCACCTCAAAGAGCGGATTATCATGAGACAATGAAACATCTGCCTCAAAAAGAGGATTGTTTACACACTAAGCCTCATAATTGTTCTGATCTCAATCAAACAGCCCCGACACCCTGGAAAAAGAAGCAGAATAATAATCCTCCTCTAAAATTTCTTGTTCTATCTTCTCACTTTCCTCACTGACAAGAATGATAGAACACATGCTCCCATCCGCCATACTAGCTTGCTGGTCTGTTAAATCAGCAAAGTCATCACCCTCATAAAACCATTCCATTTGTCTATTTTGACCTTTAGGCTTGAGGGGACAGTCATGAGTAACATCATACGGGCCTGTGATGAGCTGTGCTAGCTCAAGCCTCAAACCCCTGTCTTTAATTTATCTTTATTATGTTTTTACGTTTTTAGAGAAGAGTTTCTAGAGAGAAGTAGAAGGGGCGCACAACATAAATGCTTATAAAATGTAAATCTGAGCTAATTTTAGCAAACTGAAATTATAGAAGGTAATAAATTAACTCAACAATGGATTCAAAACTCATAAACATACCCGAAAGCTCCCAGATTATTTATTTAAGAAATGAAGTTTAGTTTGCCAGCCAAGATGGTGCAATCTGGCTAAATCCAGTGTAGGAAGCTACAATAAAAGTAAACTAGCCCTGAAACTGAGGCAAATGAGAAGTATATGCCAGACACCAAGAAGGGTGAAGAGAAACCCTTAAACTGGAAGGCGTTTCTCCAAGAAACCCCAAACGCCCTTGCACAAGTAGCCACGCACTTCAAGCAAAAAGCCCAACTCTCAACTCTGAATGTACGACCATGCTGTCAAATACTTGCCCAGATGAAAGAAGGACGCCCTCTCCACAAACCCTCCTGTCTTTGCTTAAGAGCTCAACAAAACTCTGATAAAGCACATTAGAACCTTTGTATGAAGCCCTCACAAATTGCACAAATTCGGCTGGTCTCTCACAGCCTCAAAAGTGCTCAACACTGAAGAGATTTCGTTCTCCAATGGAAAAATGCTCAAAACCCTGATCACAGGTGAAGCACAGGAAGTAGCCAAAGGCAAAGTCAAAATGTTCAAAGATGAATTTCTCATTGCCAAAATGCCTTATATGCAAAAAGGTACGACTTCCAAGAAAGATACGCCCCTCTTCATATTTTAAATTCTTTTAAAATATATTTAAGTCATTTCAATAGTTTTGACTTAAATACTTGGGCACCCTTTTGTAATTTAAGTGATTAAAATATTAAATCACCTTTTTAGAATATTCAAGTGATATAAAATTTAAAAAGTCAATTTGATTTTATAATAAGGCATTAAGTTAATTAATTAACTCAAATCACTTTAAAATCCATAACTGCCTCACAACTCCAAATATTCCCGTGCCGTCAGAAGCTATCAACCCCTGAACTGCTAACACTTGCTGTGAACCAAACTCTGAGCTCTGAAAACGAGAACGACCAAGCTCTCCAGAAAGTACCACTTACCCTCTAACCAAATCAGTTAGCCCACAAGGGTCCAATAAAGGGCTAACACACTGTTCCCGAGAACTGACTAGAGAGGGGACATCACAGTCCGCCCTCCCCAAATTTGCTTGCCCACAAGCAAACTCAAAGCTGGATGCTGAAGAATACTGTCACTCTCCCAAGTAGCATCCTCTGTCGATAGATCTTTCCACTTCACCAAATATTCCCTGATAACCCGCCTCCGAAGATGACGCTCTCTGGAATCTAGAATGGTCTCAGGTATCATAATCAATTTCCCCTCATCATCCAAGGGTCGTAAATCAATAGAAGGAATCACCTGTGGTCCCAGTGCCCTTTTGAGGCGCGAGACATGGAACACATTGTGAACCTTACTGTTCACTAGAAGATCTAACTCATAAGCCACTTCACCAACACGTCGGACAACCCTGAATGGTCCATAGTATCGTGGCTTAAGTTTCTCGGCACCCTTCTTACGAAGGGTGGACTGCCTATAAGGCCAGAGCATCAAATACACCAAATCATCGATCTCGAAGGATCTCTCCACTCGCCTCTGATCAACATATTGTTTTTGCTGATTTTGAGCTTTTTGAATATTCTCCCGAAGTGCTCTCATAATGTCCTGATTCTCTTGCAACAAATCACCAACATTGGGTACTCTATTGTCACTCAGCAATAAATCTAGAAACCTTGGAGCATCATATCCATATAACGCTCGGTATGGTGTCATCTGAATACTCATGTGATGAGTGGTATTATAGCAATACTCACATAGGTATAACCACTTCACCGATGCCTTCTGCTGTCCTGAACTGTAATTCCTCAAGTATCCCTCCACCCATTTGTTGACTATCTCTGTCTACCCATCTGTCTGTGGGTGGTAGCTAGTGCTCGGAGTGAGTTCTGTCCCGCAAAGTTTGAATAACTCCTGCCAGAAGTTACTCAAAAACCTGCTATCCCTATCATTGACTATACTCCGAGGCAATCCATGCAATCTGAATACCTTGCGGAAAAAGAAGTCCGCCACCTGAGTAGCTGTGTGTGTAGTAGTGATTGAGAAGAAATGTGCATACTTCGTCAACCGATCTACTACCACATAAATGCTGTCTTTCCCTTGAGCTTTCGACAAGCCCTTAATGAAGTCCATAGACAAGCATTCCCACTTCCTCTCAGGAATAGGAAGCTGCTGAAGTAAACTTGCAGGGTATGTATGTTCTTGCTTGTTCTGCTGACAAACAAGGTATTCCTTGACATACTGAAGAACAAATGATTTGAGACCCTTCCAAGAGAATCTCTCCCGTACCTGCCTATAGGTCTTAAAGTAGCCGGGATGTCCTGCCATACGTGAATCATGAAATGATCTCAATACCATGTACCTCATCTCAGAACCTGAGACAAGGAATATCCTCCCTTTGTAAATGATAAGATCATCCACAAGTGAGTATCTGTCATCCTGTACTGTCCCCTCCACTATGCTAGAAGCCCACGGATTCTTAGCATACTCTGCCACTATCATGTGTCTCTAGTCCTCTGAAATCTGTGTGATGGACCTCAAGTGAGGGCAGTGAGATAAAGCATCAACAACCACATTTTGAGTGCCCTTGACATAGGCGATGTCAAAATCATAGGACTGAAGTTTGCTGACCCATTTCTGTTGCCTTTCGTTCAAATATTGCTGTCCAAGAAAATGTATCAGACTATTGTGATCAGTTTTAACACTGAATTTACTACCAACCAAGTATTGCCTGAATTTGGCTATGGCATGCATGATGGCCAACATTTCCTTATCATGTGTACTGTAACTCTGTTCAGGACCTTTTAGCTTTCTGCTCTCAAAAGCTATAGGGTGTCGATCCTGCATGATAACTGCACCAATACCCTCACAACTGGCATCACAATGTAGCTCAAATGGTTTGGTGAAATCCGGCAAAGCCAATACTGGACATGTAGTCATAAGAAGTTTGAACTTCTCAAAGCACGCCTGTGCAAGAGGTGTCCACTCAAAGGCTCCCTTCTTAGTCAAATTAGTTAGTGGCGCGGCATGTCGCGAGAACCCACTTACAAACCGACGATAGAAGGCACATAACCCTACAAACCCCCTGAGTTGTGTCAACTTCTCAGGTGTAGGCCAATCGATAATAGCTCAAACTTTCTCTCGATCCATACTGATTCCCTCTCCACTGATAATGTGACCCAGATACAAAAGCTCAGCCATGCCTAAAGCACACTTGGATTCCTTGGCGTACAAGGACTCCCTGTCAAGTATACTCAATACCTCATCTAGGTGAACAATGTGTTCCTCCCATGATTTGCTGTAAACCAGGATGTCGTCAAAGAACACCAATACAAATTTCCTGAAGAGAGAATGGAAAACCCTATTCATAGTAGACTGAAATGTAACTAGAGCATTGGTTAAGCCGAATGGCATAACCAAGAAATCATAATGTCCACAGTGACATCTGAATGCGGTTTTCTCAATATCTTCCTCTTTGACTCTGATCTGATGGTAACCAGTCCTCAAATCAATCTTCGAGAAATAGCAAGCCCCATGAAGCTCATCTATCAACTCATCTATCTGTGGAATAGGATACCTGTTCTTTATAGTCTTCCTATTGAGCATCCTGTAGTCAATACACATCCTAAGTGTACAATCCTTTTTCTTCACCAAAACAACTGATGAAGCAGAGGGTGACTTACTCGGCCTAATGTGCCCCATAGCTAAAAGTTCCTTAATGGTTTTCTCAATTTCATCTTTTAAACGTTTGGGGTGCCGGTAAGGAGTGATCATAATAGGTTTCGTGCCCTCATCTAGCTCAATGATGTGCTCAATACCTCTATCAGGAGGTCTACTTGGTGGAATAGCATTGAAAACTTTTGCATGTTTGATTCGGAGTTCCTGTACATCCGGATGGGAAAGAGAAGCTTGCTGCTCTAACTGCGAAGGCATTAACTTGCGCTTAACATCCCATTCTACCATGTCATGTCGAATCAAACGTTCCATTCTCCGGAGTGAAATTTCTTTTAGATTGCTGTCCTTGATGGCTTTAAGGACATGATTTGTGCCATCAATTTTGAATTTAATCTCCATATCACGCAAATTAAGTGTGAACTCTCCTATAGCATGAAGCCACTTCATGCCGAGAACTATATCCGTTCCTCCCATATTCACAACATAAAAATCTGCCTTGAACTCAAAATTGTTGAGTTTCAATGGTAAATCAGGAATCATCCTCTCACAGGTGAGATCACAGGTGAGAGTGTGTCCATCTGCAACCTTCACTCTAATGCCTTCAAACTGCTGAGTTTGAATTCCCCTTTTCTCCACTAACTGTGAATCAATAAAGTTGTGGGTTGCACTTGTGTCCAAAAGAGATATGACTCTTTGACCCGCTAAAATCCCACGGAGCCTGAAAGGACCCTCTCTCTGCATGCTAGACATATGAGTCTCCTGTAGCTCACTTTCAACTTCAATCTTCGCCTCATTTTCTGACTTTTCTTGTCATCTGTGTCATAAATAGCAGCTTGCTGATTAGAAAAATCAGTCAATGTTTCTCCCTCATAAAACCATTCCATGTGCCTATTTTTCCCTTTAGGCTTGAGGGGACAATCATGATTGAAGTCATACGGGCCCTTACAGTAAAAACAAAGTTTCCTTCTACGTAGATCATTCATTGTGTCACGATCTAAAGGAGCTGTATATTTTTTCTTTTGATCAGCATTATCAGCCCTCTTTGGATTAGATTTGTTCTCTGTGTAGGAGGTAGAAGGTTTTGTGCCAAATTGTTTACGAGGAGTAGTGAGCTCCATACTGCGAGCTTTCCTCATGGCCTCCTGTAAAGTAGGTGGATCAAATGTTTTTATCCAACCTTTCATGGGCTCAAAAAGACCCTCAATAAACAATATAATTAGCCTTCTCTCTTAGATACCTATCAGCATCACGAATAGTCTTTGGAACTCTCCAACATAGTTGGAAAACTCGGCATTTTCAAGTACTCGGCAAGCCCGAAAAACTCGGCTCGGCAAAAACTCGGCAAAAACTCGGAAAAAACTCGGCAAAAAACTCGGGAACTTAAAAAATTGCTTAAACTTCACTAAAAACTCATTTTTTTTGCAAAATTCAAAGATAAGATGCATCCAATGAGTCAATAAATGAGTACATATAAGAAACAAGCTATATTTGATTGATTTGAAAGAAATTGGATACAAAATGGCATCCTCATGTGGAATGCTCAATGTGCTGATATGATAATAGTCTGAAACAAAATGAAATAGCAATTTGTTTTTGTAAAACTGAAAGTAAATACTACATATGTCATAAACATTAATATATTTCAGTTTTTACAAATTCACATGAATCACATCTTCCTCTTCCCATGTCTAGATCTCAATATGGGACCGGAAGAGGGTGTCCGTGTAATCATAGGACTCCGCTCCTGCTGTGCCTGTGGCTCCTCAACCTCCATCCTAGATGTAGATCCTCCTGCAGCTGTTGGTGGTGGCACTGGCAATGACTCCTCCTCAGGATCATCCTCAAGGTCATCCAATGAGAATGTAAATCCACCCTCCTCCATTGCCTGTCGCTCTAAATCATAAATCTCATCCTCGGTAAACAATGGAGGTTGCTCCCCTCGCCCTGTCCAATCACTGTATGGATCTATCTCCTCCAAATCAATTGGATCATCATATGATATCTCCTCTACCTTTTTTATGCGCAATCGAAGATTATATTGCACATAGACAAGGTCATTGAGGCGTTTTTGAGCGAGTTTGTTCCTCTTGTTTGTGTGGATGGCCTCAAACAAACTCCAATTGCGCTCACAATTGGATGAACTACAAGGCTGGCTCAAAACACGGAGGGCAAAGTTTTGAAGATGTGGGGTTTTTCCACCCCAATGTGTCCACCAAACATCTACAAAAAAAAGAAGAAAAAGTTAGAAAATTGTAACTTGTAACTTGTAACTATCAAATTTTCATTTTTGTAACTTGTAAATTTCAAATTTTATACCTGGTGGCAGCCTAGATACTGCTCTCTTTGCCAAGTCTGAAGAGAAGAGTACACCCCTTTTTTCCCTGTAACTTTGCAATTCATTAACAATGCAGTCTGCCTCATCAGGCGTGGATGTCATCCGCTGAATGCAAGTAGTGAGGCCCTCCATAACCTCTCCAGTAGGATCTGTATAGGTGCCTGAATGGATGAAACGGGGGTTCAAGAAGTACCCTGTTGCATGGATAGGTTGGTGGAGTTGATTGTTCCACCTCCTGTCAATAATCTCCCAAATGGGATCAAACTTGAGGCTGTCCCCCTTATAATAATTTCTAATAGCCTCCTTGGCCCTATCCATGGCCTCATAAAGATAACCCATTGGGGTTTGATCCCCATCCACCAAACGGAGCACTCTAACCAAGGGCTCTGACACCTACAATATAAATTTAAAAATGCAAAAAACTATTAGAGTTACAATTTAGTAATTTACAAATTTACAATGAAGGACATTAACTTTAAGAAAATGTTCAATTTGAATTTAGATTCAAACTCAAAGTTTTGAAGTTACCTTCACAATCTCTGTTGCTTTTTGTGCAAAGAGGGGCTCGAAGACAATGCTTGCAACTCTTTCTCCTTCCGGCTTCTTTGAATAAGGTGAGTCTATCCATGCTTGACTCACAAACATTTGTTTCAAAGCCGTCAATGCGCCAAGAATGCTTTGCAACGTTAAGAAAACCGTTGCAAACCTTGTCACACCAGGTCTCACCAAGTCTCTCCCATTGGTGTGCTCCCTCATCAAGCTCAGAACCCAAGGGTGATTGTAGATGTATTTAGTGATCCTTCTTCCATCCTCTACAATCGGTGTGACCCAATGTAATTTTCCTATGTCCTCCAAAAGAAGGTCAAGGACATGGGCAGCACATGGTGTCCAAAAAATTGTCTGGTGTCTATCTTGGAGGATTCTTCCTGCTGCCACATATGCCGCTGCATTGTCAGTTATGATTTGCACGACATTTTTAAGCCCAACCTCCATGCACACTTGCTCCAACATTCTAGCCAAATTTTCTGCATTTTTTACTATGTTGGAGGCATCTACGGATTTCAAGAACACCACCTCATTTTTGCAAGAAACCAAAAAATTTATGATGGTACGGTTTTTTCCATCCGTCCACCCATCAGAAAGAATAGTGCAGCCATATTGTTGCCATTCTTCTTTTTGTTCTTGTATCACTGCCTTTGCTCTTTCAGTAGCATTAGAAAGCAACCTACAAGTACAAAGTGAAATTAAGTACACAATTTTAATTTGTAAACAAAAAAATAACTTAAATTAATCATAAATTAAACTTAAGAAACATAAAATTAAATTAAAGAACATAAACTAATTTCTAACCTTCCACTCAATTCTTTGCGCGAAGGCGCCTTGTAGCCTTTCCCTGCAACTGTCAATGCGGTCACCAAATTGTCCCAATAAGGTGAGCTTGCCACATTGAAAGGGATGTTGTTGAAGTACCAAAAATCGGCACAAGCAACATCTGCATGCTCACGCACCTCCTTATTCCACCCAGTTGCCTCTAAAGAAGGTTGTGCACCAGGTGTGTTTCTAGGCACAAAAAAATCACCAATGTGTGAACCTGTGGCTCTAGGTGTCTGTGTTGATCCTGCCACTGGTACTCTAGTAGAGGAAGATGAAGGCATGGTGGTGGTGGTGGGTTGCCTTCGCACACGTGGACCACGAAGAGAGCCCGCTATGTTGGCTACTACATCATCATCATCTGACAGTGAGTGAAGGTTGTCTGCACTTGCAACACCTTGAGAAGAAGCTATGGCAGCTTGCATTGCTGCTTTTGCCTTCGCTTTTTGCATCTTTTTTTCTTCTGCAGCGGAAAGTATTGCATTCATTTGTCTTTTGATTTCCTCATTGGTGTTTATGCAAGCCTTAGCATCACGTCTAGGGATGCCTGCAAGGTGGTATTTGAGGCGATTGATGCCTCCACGGTAAATTTCTTTACATCTAATGCAATACACTGATCCAGGTTCTGGTCCTTCATATGCATATCTCCAAGCGGGATCTCTAGCTCCTTTTGGACGAGTGCCTACATATTCCCCACTCCCAGGCACAGATGGGGCTGAGGTAGGGGTAGAAGCGGATTCAGAAGCCATGATCAATTAACCTGTTACCTACACAGTACACACACAAAGTGAAATCACAACTTGTTAGTTTTTTGATAGAAATTTTAAAAACAAGCTAAATTAGATTAAATCAAAATTGAAAATTTCAAAATAGATTCTAAACTAATCTAAGATTCTAAATAGTAAACTAATTTAAGATTCTAAAGTCTAAACTCTAAACATTTTCAATTTTTCATCAAAAAAAATGGATTAAAAAAAGAAAATAATAAACTAGGGTTACAAAAAAATGTAAAAATTAGAAAACTACTTTAAATTAGTAACAAATTAAGCTAATATATAAATTTAAACATGTTTTCAACAAACAAGAAGAATCAAAATTACAAAAAATAACTAGAATTTGAAGAAAATTTGAAAAAAATGAAAAAAACTGCAAAATATATTAAAAAATCATAAAAAAGTGTCACAAATTCTTGTTTTGTTGAATCTAAATCTTCTTTTAAACATATAAATGTATTTGAATT
This sequence comes from Sequoiadendron giganteum, assembly GCA_007115665.2. Lineage (NCBI taxonomy): Eukaryota > Viridiplantae > Streptophyta > Pinopsida > Cupressales > Cupressaceae > Sequoiadendron > Sequoiadendron giganteum. The sequence goes on along the minus strand of CM021107.1, from coordinate 528,782,541 downwards.
TGTTTTATAGTTCATTCATGATGTTTTTTAAACATACAATCAACAAAAAAGAAGAAAAAATGAAAAAAAAAGAAAGAACAAGAAAAATTAGAAAACCTACCTGGAAATCCAATTTGCCTTCGAAATCTGATGAAAATCCCCTTCGAATCTCGTCCCCTCGATGCCAAATCACAGATAAATAGTGCAAAATGCTTTGGGCAAGTTTTTTCCTCTGCTAAAAGTGAAAACAAGTGAAAAAATGAAATGACAATGACATTTTGGCCGGCCGCGGACATAAGACACAGGCCGCGCGGGTTTTTTTTAAAAACTCGCCGAGTTTTTGCAAAAACTCGCGAGTTTTTCCGGCGAGTTTTTGCAAAAAGTACGGACTGTACCTTCTGCGAGTAAAACTCGTAAAAACTCGTTTCTGAAAAAAACTCGCGAGTTTTTCAAAAACTCGCGAGTTTTTGGCGAGTGAGCCAACTATGCTCTCCAATGTACGATTCCAAGCTACCCAACTGTTTTAACTGTGCAAGATCCCTGAAGAATAGTTCTGGATCCCGTCTATCAAACCTGTCTACCAATCTATCAGTGAACTCTTGGTATGAGGTAATCTGGTCATGGTGAAGAGTAGCCATGCCATGAATCCACCAGTCATGTGCCACACCATCAAGATGTAGAGCTGCAAATCTAATAGCATCTTCCTCTGGCATAGGACGTAGTGTCAGGAACGTATCCAATTTACTTACCCAGGCACATGCTGTAACTCTGCCACTACCATCATAGTTCATTAAGGTAAGCTTATTGGTAGCCTGTCGTAGATCATTATGCTGATGTCTAGGCCTCCTGTCATTCCTGTTCCTGGTGTGCTCTCTCTTCTGGCTCATAAAACGGTCAAAGTTAAGGTGATCCTTAACTCGTGGAGGCAATGCATCCCATTCATCATGCATAGTCAGGATGTTGTCAGCAAAGTTCCCTACCCCACCTTCTTCCACCTCCTCCTCAACGTCATTCTTGACAAAAGTAGGACGTGTGGCTGTCTCAAAGGTGCGTGTTGGAGCAATATTCCTGTACTGTTCTCCATGTATGCTATCCTCCTGATCTTGATCCAGATTTGGCCTCCTCTGAACTGTCAAGTTTTGCACATTGGTGCCAAGTTGCTGAAGGATGTTTGCCACCTGTTCTTGACCGGCCACCATTCCTCTCAGTTATTCTCTAGCATCGCTGTCTTCGTCATTAAGATGAGCATCATCATTCCTTTCAGCCATATTATCAAAGTCAAAATCCTCCTCTTGTTCGTTCAATGGAATTGCCTGAAAAGGTTCAAAAGTATTTCTCGGAATTCCAGGGCCCCTGTGTGTGTAGTGCCTGTCAAACCTTTTTTGGTGTGGCTGCATGGATATTTAATTTTTTTTTTTCCCACAAGCTGGCAGGATTAATTCGCTCTGATACCACTATGATGAGCCCTGCTGGCTCAAGCCTCAAACCCCAGTCTTTAATTTATCTTTATTGTGTTTTTACGTTTTTAGAGAAGTAGAAGGGGCGCACAGCATAAATGCTTATAAAATGTAAATCTGAGCTAATTTTAGGAAACTGAAATTACATAAGTTAATAAATTAACTCAACAATGGATTCAAAACTCATAAACATACCCGAAAGCTCCCAGATTATTTATTTGAGAAATGAAGTCCAGTTTGCCAGCCAAGATGGTGCAATCTGGCTAAATCCAGTGTAGGAAGCTAGAAAAAAAGTAAACCTGAGCTGAAACTGAGGCAAATGAGAATTATATGCCAGACGCCAAGAAGGGTGAAGAGAAACCCTTAAAATGGAAGGCGTTTCTCCAAGAAACCCCAAACGCCCTTGCACAAGTAGCCACACACTTAAAGCAAAAAGGCCAACTCTCAACTCTGAATGTACGACCATGCTGTCAGATACCTGCCAAGAAGAAAGAAGGACGCCATCTCCACAAACCCTCCTATCTCTGCTTAAGAACTCAACAAAACTCTGATAAAGCACAGTAGAACCTTTGTATGAAGCCCTCACAAACTGCACAAATTTGGTTGGTCTCTCACAGCCTCAAAAGTGCTCAACACTGAAGAGATTTCGTTCTCCAATGGAAAAATGCTCAAAACCTTGATCACAGGTGAAGCACAGGAAGTAGCCAAAGGCAAAGTGAAAATGTTCAAAGATGAATTTCTCATTGCCAAAATGCCTTATATGCAAAAAGGCACGACTTCCAAGAAAGATACGCCCCTCTTCATATTTTAAATTCTTTTAAAATATATTTAAGTCATTTCAAGAGTTTTGACTTAAATACTTGGGCGCCCTTTTGTAATTTAAGTGATTAAAATATTAAATCACCTTTTTAGAATATTGAAGTGATATAAAATTTATAAAGTCAATTTGACTTTATAATAAGGCATTAAGTTAATTAATTAACTCAAATCACTTAAAAATCCATAACTCCCTCAAAACTCCAAATATTCCTGTGTCGTCAGAAGCTGTCAACCCTTGAACTGCTAACGCCTGTTGTGAACCAAACTTTGAGCTCTGAAAACGAGAACGACCAAGCTCTCCAGAAAGTACCACTGACCCTCTAACCAAACCAATTAGCCCACAAGGGTCCAATAAAGGGCTAACACACCGTTCCTGAGAACTGACTAGAGAGGGGACATCACAGGGCCCTTGCAATAAAAGCAAAGCTTTTTCCTACGTAAATCATTGATTGTCTCTTGATCCAAAGGAGCTGCAAACTTCCTTTTATCATCAACTTTTTCTGAATTCTTAGATTCTGATTTGCTATCACCATAGGATGAAGATGCTTCTACATTTGAAGTGAACTTACCACGTGAAGTTGTAAGTTCCACGCTACGAGCTTTTCTCATAGCTTCGTGCAAAGTAGGTGGATCAAATGCCTTGATCCAACCTTTCATTGGCTCATGGAGACCTTCTACAAAAAGAATGAAAAGTCTCCTCTCTGAGATTCTGGTAACCATGACCGAGAGCTTCTGAAACTCAGCAATATAAGACTCCAAGCTACCCAACTACTTCAACTGAGCAAGGTCTCTAAAGTAAAGTTCTGGATCGCGCCTGTCAAACCTCTCAACCAATTTGTAAGTGAATTCCTAGTAAGAAGTGATCTTATCATGATGGAGTGTGACCATGCCATGGTGCCACCAGTCATGTGGCACGCCATCCAGGTGAAGTGCTGCAAATCTTATGGCATCTTCTTTTGCCATTGGACGTAGTGTTATAAAGGTGTCTAGTTTGCTCACCCATGCTCGAGCTGTGACTTTTCCATTGCCATCAAAATTAGTTAAGGTAAGTTTGTTGGTAGCTTGCCTTAGATCATTATACCTGTTTTTAGGCCTCCTATCTACCCTGTTCTTGCCATGGTCTCTTTTTTGGCTCAGAAATTAGAAATCTATCGAAATTAAGGTGATCCTTAACTCTTTGGGGCAAAGCATCCCACTCATCATGTTGTGTCATGATGTTATCTGCAAAATTCATATCACCTCCCTCAACCACGTTCTCCTCAACAGGATCATTTCTGATAAATGTTGGCTGAGTAGGCTTGTCATAGGTGCGTGCTAGAGTAACTGTTCTCTATCTATCTCCATGTACACTACCTTCCTGATCTGGATCCCGATTCGGCCTTCTGTGAATACTCAAATTCTGGACGTTGGTACTTAGCTGTTGGAGGATGTTTGCCACTTGTTCTTGACCTGCAACAAGGCCTCTCAGTACATCTCTGGCCTCTTTGTCTTCGTCATTAAGACGATTCCTGTAAGGACCTTCCTCATCCTTGTTAGCCATGCTATCAATGTCTAATTCTTCCTCCTGTTTGTCAAAAGCACTTCTCTGATATCCAGGACCCCTACGTGAGTAGTACCTGTCAAACCTATTCTAATGTGATCGCATAGAAGCTGCTAACCCTCTAGGCTGGTAGGAACCTGGCTCTGATACCACTGTCTTGAGCCCAATAGGCTCTCTCTCAAACCCTTGTGTTAAATTGCTTATCTTTTGTGTTTTAAGTTTTTTAGAGAATTTTCTAGAGAGAAATAGAAGGGGCAACGGCATATAAAAGCTCATAAAACAAGAATCTGAGCTAATATTGATCAAGTGTAAATGCAGAGAGTATTAAATAACCCTAACAATAAGATTACAAACAATAAACGTACCCATAAGCCTCGGGATTATTTAATTAAGAAATTATCCAAGCTTGTCAGCTGGAAATGGTGAAAATTGGCAAAATAGGATGCTGGAGCTACAAATTTGACTTCTCCCCAACAAAAAATGGATGCAAGCAGTCTTGAAGGGTGGACACCAAGAAAGGGGCACAAAAAGATGCAAGAAAGAAGGCGATTCAGCAAGAAGCTTCACATGCCTAACCTCTTGGAGGCACGTTTCCCAAGGCTGAAATGTATGGCCAAGCAAGAAACTGGAAATGAACATTGCAAACTGTGATGAATCCTGAAGGAGATGTCTTTGATGAAGAAGCCCTCTTCCTTATTGTAAATTGAAAGAACCTATACTGTAAACCCTATTTGAAACAATATAGAACTCTTGAAGTGAAGCTCCCATGGATGCAATCATTCAGCTGATCTTTCACAGTCTCACAATCACCAATCAGTGAAGAATTGTCGCTCTCCAGAGATGAAATTCCTTGAAACCCTTGTCTCAGGGTTGTTAATTATTTAACTCGAGGTTGAACAACATATCAAATAATAGGATTATCATTTATTTTTAGAGAACCCTAGAACATCAAAACCCTTGGGATTAAAAAGAGATAAGAATGACTGGCTGCAGGTATCCATGAAGATGAAGTGCCAGAATCATGTTTTTTTGTAGCAATTGAAGCATGTATAAAAGGTGCCAAATATGGGACTCGTTGGTTATCTTTTATCTAGGGCAATAATTATTGTAAATTGTGGTTATCCTATGGTTGATGGGATAGATGAAAAACAGTGCGAGTACTCATTGAACTCATGATTACTCATGTGCCAAAAATGTTGGCGAGTTACTTGCCCAAAAAATCATCACCAAGTTTTCCCAAAGCTCACATCGATTTTTCATCAAAAAATCACGAAAACATGCATTTTTTTGGTAAAACTTGACAAAAACTTGTCTATATTTGATATGAAACCTACCTTATGCCAAACAATTTCTTTTAAGCGTTTTCATCCATTTTTGAGATGCGATTGAGCATATATGGTGATTCAAGGCACAACATGTGATTGTAATAATTTTCTTTTACCTTTTTGGTTTTACTTTTACTTGCACACAACTATTGTTGGAAAGATTAAAATATGAGAGGTGTAAATATATACAAAATACACATGAGCAAAGTCGAAGTTGATTGTGTTAAGAGTGTTTTACTCGTTTGGTCAAAGAAAAGGAAAAAAATTGTAGCTTTCTTTAGTATGGAATTATTTTAGGACTATTGTCATAAACATCTATTTGCATACTCTCAAATTTCTCAATAATTGTGCCATGCAATAATGATACTTGATTGTTCCCCATAAGATTTAACTATGCATATCAATTTTCATTCTCAACTAAGATTGACATCGCTTAGATAAATGATATGTGACTATTCCCCAGAGTCATTTGCTCTTAAGTGATAAAATTGTGAAAATGGTGTGCGTCATGAAGGTTTGTGTGGTCTCGAAGGCCTTAATTTGGGCTTGGTGGTGGTGGCTCTGCCCCTCGAACTTGCCCTATATCATGATAGGGAGCGCACTAGGGGTATTGCCCCAAAACCTTGCGAGGGGCGCTACCCACAAACTTTGGGAGGGACGCTGCCCCCCAACTTTGCAAGGGGCGTTGCCCCTCGACCGTGCTAGGGACATTGCCCGTAGACCCTCACGAGGGGCATTACCCCTTCACCTGTCTATGATATGTATTAAACTCTAATTTTGATTTGTATATAATGAAAATTAATATTATGTTCAACAAATTTAGTAATATGTGTTTTCAGAAATATTTTAAAAAATTTATGTATTTTAAAATGTTTGATAAATTTTCTAATTTATTGCTGAGTTTTTCCTTGAGTTTTTGTTGAGTCCTGGTTTTTAAAATTTTTGGGCTTGTTGAGTAATTGCGGAGCTCGAGTTTTACAACTATGGTTTATGGAACTGCATGCTATTAGTGTATTGCAATGACTTTAGCTTTTAACATGATTCTGAATGGGCTATTTGATGAATAACCACAATTTACTCATAAGGTCTTTGTCAACATAAGGTCTTTGTCAATAATTGAGAACAAACTTGAACATTTCTATAACTTCAGTAATCTCAATAGTTTGTGGAAAGGAAAACCACTAAATATTATGTTGAATAGAAGTGCAAACTTTTAAACTTTTCATATGTAGAAAAATGGCTACAAGAAATATTGAACAATACAAGCAAACGTGCATTGATACAAAAAACACGTTTTTTATGTGGAGAAATCCTCACAAGGTAAAAAACACCCTCGAAAATCTCAGGAAAAGATCTGTGAAAAAAATCGCACAGGAAAACACTTGAAATTCTCATAAAAAATTTGTGCAAAAATTCTCACAGAAAAACCCTGGGAAATCTCACGAAAAAATCATTGGTAAATTTCGAATGCTATACGATTGCATTATCACAAGCTTATTTATAAGTTTATAAACCAAAAAAAACTCGAAAAAACTCCATGTTTCGCTATTTTTAAAATAAAACTGGAGTTATGTTTAGATTTGTCACTTTGTTTAGGGTAGCTGAATCCCTACGAATCCGGCACGGCTGAAAATATCACTTATTTCAGGCATAGTTCGGCATAGTATCCTTGCCATATTAATGTCGTACTGTATCTATTCTCGTTTCAAATACGGTGGCATGCGTATTGGATGGCGGGGGGTGCTGTATCCTGCAACCTTGGCTTTAATCCTTATTTACAAAATATGGTATAGTGGTTTTTTTTCTTTTTCTTTCATGGCCTCTCAACTACATTTTAAATATCCTTGGAACATGACTAAACATCAAATTTTCTTTAGGCTCTTTGTCCATTAATGGAAGGGCAACCCTTTTCCCTTGTTAGATGAACCTTTTATTGATCTTTGATGTTCAAGTGATGGTGGGAGTGTCCCAATCGGTTCCTTGAGTATCTTGGCTCAAGAATATTCTTCACTTGACCAAGTACTAAATGAAATTAGTTTGTTTTATTCCTTAAGCTTTCACTTAATTTTCTTAATCACAGAGGTCACAATCCAAGAGACACAAGGACAATGTAAGTCTTGCAACAAGTACCAAAGTAGAGGTTTTGTAATATCAATCTCATACATCATTTCCAAAGAAACTCTTGGCGAGAAGCAATAGATAAAGGATTAGTCATGTGGAATTCATAACTTTGACAAGGATTCGAATGAAGAACATTGTGCTTGGAAAGCACAAATGGATTAGATGTAAATGTTAATAATGGGGGTAATTTTAGTGACTAACCTTTGCCTTTTGGAAAATTTTCTCAGATTTTCTACAAAAATATTTGACATTTGAAAATCAAGATTTGCCTCATTTTATTAAAAAAAATATTTTAGTTATGTAAGCATTGGCCAATTTTTTAATTAAAAAAAATATGAAGGAAATGGGAAAAATTATGTATGGATTATAATCAAACATAAAAAAACTTGGAATTCAAATTTGAAAATGATTTGCATTCTGAACCTCTCAAAACGTGTACTTTTAATTCATCCTTGATTTGTACCTTACCATCTAGGTAAATAGATCATAGAAGTAGAGCCTAGCTCTATTGCTGCAACCATTTAGAATATCTCCTTAAGATTATAAAATCTTGAAGAAGAAAAAAGTTCCTTTTTTCATTTCTAGATGTGGGTAGTAGGAAAAACTTTGTTTACCTTGGCAGCTATTGGGACTTAGGAGGAGAGTATTGATGCACCCATTTGAAAACTCAATATCCATTTTTGTCATTGATTTATTATCATTTGTATGTTGAGTCCATGTTAGTGTTAATATGTTTTGGATGAGTGTTATGATGTCATGTCATGGTCCACTATTTCAAACTAATGATTTTTGTAGATTGCTCATTGTTGCATTATTTTGATAAAATTATTAACATGAGGTGGCCAAGATTTGGATGTTGACAAGAGATTGAATGGAAAGATGTAATGTTTATAGTGAAGGATGTTCAGTCAAACAAAAGGACAATTTTTTTAATGTAAACTGCTTTACCATTTCAAATTGAAAATTATGCTCCATAGAAGGAAAGCCAATTCAGAAAGAGACAAGAAAGATTTTAGAAATTAAGTCGAGCTATAAAATAAGAGAAAACATGTCTTAATTAGTAAAAGTGGCAGCCAAAAGAAGTTGAGGAAATTGCATCCATGAGGAAGGCAAATTCAACACACTTTTCAAACTTTAAATGACTTTCTTGGTTTTGACATCAAGTGGAGGAATCACACAGGTGCGCTTTTTGAAACTTAGCTAGCATCTAAAATAGATGTCATCACCTAATGAGAATTGTGCTTATGAATAAGTGAAAGGAAGTTGTACTTTCAATTTTGTGAAATCAACATCCAAAATAAGCAGCCAACATGAGGAAAAAGCATCATAGGAGAGATAATGAGGGGAAAACGACCTAAAGAAATATGCTATGCCTAGTCACTTTCATGTAATGGTGGCTAACATAAAAGAAACATGCTTGAAGACAATGCAAATTTTTGTTATCTTTTGAATGACAGTAGTGAAAAAATAAGGCAGCACTTATGAAGTCGCACTGTTTTAGAACTTTTTGTTAGCTTATAAGATGAGGTTTGATTTCCCTAATCAATGCCTATAAAATTTTAAGTCAAGCACACTTTTTAAAGGATGTGGTCTTGTTACATAATACAAAAGAATCTAGAAAATTACACCATATTGAAGATTTGACCAATAGAATACAATTCAAAAAAAGACAAGGAAGTTTCGGTTTATGTCCAATGCCTAGTCAACATTCAAAGTTTGGTGGCTAGCATAAAGAAATTGTGTATATTGTATGGCAGTTTAATACTTGAAATAGACAAGGATCAAAGTAGTGCTAAATAAGTAAGAAAATCAAAATGTCTGTTTTGGTTGCCACTTTATAAAAATATAGTTGAACTTTTTTTTATGCTATTTTAGGTTGAGATAATCATGCAAAGAAAGATGCCGTATTTAGCATTTGAAATATTAAAATAATATGGAGGTGTTGCTATTTCAAGCTAGGTCGGCTAGTTTAGAAGTAGAAGTATGAAATTTAGCATGTCTATATATTAAAGGAAATCATTAATTTAACTAGTTGTCACATGTCTTAGTTTTAGAATTAATGGACGAGATAATCTATAATAGAAATTGCAACTAATGGAAGTAGTCAATAGTTATAAGAATAGACATTTAGTTAGTTTAGTTCATAGTTTGAAGACTTTGTGAGTACTTCACAAGACCTGGCAAACTCCCAAGTCTCTGAGCTGGTTTCTAAATATAATAGACATAGTGACTAGAATATTAGTCACTATTCTATTATATTCACATCTATTCCATTTTGTGTTGCATTGAAAGGTGCAAATTAAAATGCTAACAAATATTAACATAGAGAAGGGTCCCATTATACAGATAGATAGCTATAGTAAATGGTTTTTTATCGCAATTATCACTTAAGTAACAACAAGCTAGAGAGTGCCATAACATCTTTAAGTTGAGATAATTTAAGTCCCAAATTTGTGCTGAATTTTTCCCAGTTCAAACTTGTGTGATTCAATTCCATTTACATTGTTTCCATGCCATGCCAATGGAATGCTACTATAAGTTGAACAAATAGGGACTCACACCCTAAGGCTTGCTTCTAGATTCGTAAAGCTTTTGCTGCAGGTAAGTCTCATAAACCATCTCTCTCAATATACATTAGCAGAATTTGGTATCTCCAAATTTTGTTAAGGGATCATATTGTCAATCATTGGATGATTGCACTAGGAATAGAAGATAATCTCATCCGCAACCATATACAACTGGATGATTGGGTTAGGGAAAGAGATAATATAACTTGCTAGTGAAACCTCTCACATGCAATCAAGCTTTTCAAAGATGAAGTTATTTCATATGGGAGTGTTGTGACATCTATGAACTGAGGTCTCATGCTATCATCATTATTATTGGAGATCAACACTATAGAAAAGAATGAAAAAGGTAAAGAAATTATATTCCCATGAATGACCAAGAAAGGTCAATGGGTTTGGCATGTACAATTATTACAATAATGAACTACTAGGGAGAAAAGGGCCCTACGCTCAAAGCTAACGAATTAACACCAAAAAGCAAGAAAACAATGAAATAGACAAGTGGGGAGAAACCTAATATGGTAACCCTAAAACAATTACAATAAAAATAGTTGTGTGAGGAAAGTACCAATTAATGAGGTGGGAGCTGAAGAGGACCAAAGTTGGGAACCAAGGTTGGAAGCAAAGTGCTCCAAAACAGAGTGAGGTGTATCCTATTGACGGGTGTTTTATGACAGCACCAACACAGAATAAAGTTTCCAACGGTAACTCTATCCTCTCTTGATCAAAGTATTTTACATGCTAAGATTGCTAGAAAGATCATACGTTCAACTCCAAGGTTCTTTATGCAAGGGGATAGTCTCAATTGGCTTGATGTGATTTGCTGGTTATTTCAAGGGGACTTACGTGAGTTGCTCATTTAGAAGAAAGGATTCTCAAATTTCGCAAGATTTGTCAATGAAGCTCGAGTTCTTAGACTAACCGGGTAATGTCGAATGTAAAAGGATGCAAGGATTAGAGATGCTACCATCTACTCTAAATGCGGAACACGAAGATCAATTCTCGCAAACTTCGAACCAAGCTCTGCTTTGCCTCACTTCGGACAACTTCTGTAGAACCAGTGCAATCTTCAAAGGGATAACGAGAGATATTCAAACCACGATTCAACATGCAGAGACCGTCACAACGACGCATATCAACATATAAACCGCAATCGAAGTTAAGTTCACAATGTTCCAGTTGACCACGCAAGGCGAACCCACCATTAGTGAGCCCACTAGTGGTATGGATAAGCGAAGCTTGCTCAAATCAAACACCACATTCCACAACTACCAACTACTTGCATGAAATAAAATCTACTTTACTCTAATCTACTTGAATTGGAAAGACGAAATAGCTTCGCTAGCTACTCACAACAAAAGATAGAACCACCAAGCAATGATAAATCTTTGTATTATGAGAGTGTTCACAACAACTTCTTACAAAGTCTTCAAATGGGAAAACTTTCTTTCCTCTTCAATCTAAACTATGCAATCTATGCTAACTACTTCTAAGCTCTACTCTCTGATTTCTTAATCTAATCTCATGAATTACAAATGAGGGGTGATGCCTCTTTTATAGTTGACCTAGTCCAACGGACAACTTAGATTTGATTACAATGAAGGGCTCAAATTGAGCCACATATGCCCTAATTAGGGTTTTGCCCTAAAAACCGCCATAGAGAGGAGTGGGGTAATAAATGAACAGAAGATTCTCCACTCTTCTACAGGAACCACCATGAGCAATTAATGCCCACTATCCTCCAAAAGATTCTCATCCAAAAACGTGTTCCCACTGGTTTGCCTGCCAATTTTGTTGCGCTAGGAGGAAGCAAGCACACAACAACACTCAGTTCAAACCCTCCTTGCAAAAAGTTTTTCTCGATTAAGTCCTCCTGTTGCTTTAATTCCTAGACGCACTTCTTCCTCGTAACCTTCATATTTCTCTAGCCCACTGCCTTGGGCGCATATACCTCTTTCGCATCATGTTCTTAATGCCTTAGCCTCGGTGTTCATCCTGCAAAACAAAAAGAAGAGTATCAGACCACTTATAACATAACTTCACTTCACTTACCCAATTTCCATGTTCTGATTTCTAAGGTTTGCTTGACCTCTAGATCTGATAAAATTCATCACTTTTCTAGCAAACTTTCATCATGGATGCATGGTGTTCATTTCATGAGGTCTTCTTCAAGGGCGCATCCACCACCTTGTGCCTTAGAAAATATTTCACTTTGAGGATGCATTTGAACGCTTGATGTTTGAGCTTCATTTCATCTTCAAATTCTTCATACCTTAGACAAATTTCACCTCTTCCTTGTGAGTGTATTTGACCGCTTGTTGTTTTCTTTTCCCTTTCCTTAGACAATTTTATCTGCTTTATAAATTTCATCCACTGTAATCTAGGTGCTCATTTTGACATCACCAACTGAGGCATTTTTTTGTAAAAATATTTATTTTATTTGCCTTAAAAAAATTATTTTCGCCTAGGAAATTCATCAACGGGCGCCAGGCTAAAATCTCTGTCGAAAAATCTTGAGCGAGGTGTGGAAAATTTTAAAATCATCTTCTTGTGGGAAATGTCCAATACCCAAAAGAAATTTCCCCTCATAAATCATCATTTTCATGTGTATCCAGATGAAGGGGTAAGTTTAATTTTTATTATTTTTGAAAAACAATAAAAATTGCTAAGGTTTGTTCCATTTTAATTCTGGGCGCACTTCACACGTGTAGCCTTTACTTTTCATGTTTGGGCGTTTTTCTTGTTTTCCTGAAGAAAGTCTCTTCCTGCTTATGGGTGCACATCACCTTGCACTCGGAAATTTTGTATTACCTCCTCCTTAGGCGTATTTCTCATCTTCACCTTAGGAAATGCCTTAGAAAATTTCAAAACTTTGTTAACTCACCTTGGGCGCATTTCCTAACACATGCTTCCATTTTAACTCCCCAGGCATTCCCACACCATCATTCCTTGCTTGGGCGCAAATGAGGTAAGGAGGAGGAATTCTCATTGCCTTAGAATTTTTTAACAACCTCGCACACATCTTGGGTGCATATCTCATAGGGAGGAGGAATTTGTTCAAGCTTGGGCGCATTTTGCTAGGCCTCATACCAAGGGCGCATATAGGGGTATGAGGAGGAAATCTCCCATACTTAGAAACTTTTTTTGGCCACACCTTCCTTGTAGCCTTGCAAGCTTGGGGACATTTCATACTTGGACGAGGAACTTGCATTCTTGAGGGCACATTCTAGAGGGTGAGCTCCCATTTCTCTTCTGTTACACCTTGATTGTATAGCTACTATTGCATAGGGCAATTGATTGTAATGTTTGAATCTTGAGATGAATAAAACATGTCTTTGTCATCAAAATGAATGAGTTCTATTTTAATGATTGCCTCATTAGATTGATACTTCTATTGGTGTAATTCTTGTTTAATGTTGCAAGCATAGTATTGAATTACGAATATTCTAAATTAAGATGTTTTGTATACTGTTGACATTGTGAACAAGTAACTGCCGAGATTGTATGTCTATGGGTGCACGTACATGAACCATTCCTCCAGGCAGAGGGGAGACATCCCTCGGGAGAGGGGCTTGGTCAGGTAACCGGTAAAGTAAATCAGTTGAGCATACACACACTCACCTTAGATTAAGTAAACCAAGTCAGTTTTGTATGAGTATAAGGTAAGTCATCCATAGCTTGTATGTCTTGCAAGTAGAAGTCTTGACTGCTTTTGTATGTGAAGTTTATCCTTGTGCTTGATTGTGAGATTATGATCATCATGGTGGTATCATGTTTGGATATGAACGTCGGAAGTAAGCATATAAACACATGTATGGTATATATATGTTTATGAGCGTACATCCGATAATGTGGAATATTAAATATTTGCCTGGAATTTATATATACACATATACATAGATATATATTTTGAAAGTACGCTGACTGGCTGGTAGAATATATATATATAATCGACAATTATATATGTATATGTATATTTATATTTGTTAAATATATTTATATATGTAATTATATATAATATTATTATAGTTATATTAAAATATATAAGTATATTAAATACTCGGGTATTTTAATATGTATATATTAAAATATTTAAATGTGTTTAGCTAATATTTTAATAAAAACTCTGAAGTGTAAAAATTAAAAGATTAAAATCTTTTAATTAGAGTTAATTTTATATAGTGAATTTTTGGAGAAACTATAATGATTTATTTATATTTAAAATATAAAATCTTTGGTAAATAAATGAATTTGACTTCTATAGTCACTTGGTAAGTAATATATATATTTACCATAGGAAAGAAAATAAATTCGACTTCTATAGCCTTTTGGGGAAAATCGTATGAAATATGCCATAAGGAATAATTAAATGATTTTGACTTTGGAAATCTTTTAAGAGGTGTATCGAACACATTTTATATATTTTGGTTATGCTAAAAATTACAAACCATGGAAAATACACAAACTGTGGAAATGGCCGAAATTGTGAATAAGAAAGAAACCCGCGCAGCTGCTAAACCCACGCCAGGAGACCAAGTCGCGGCGTGCTATGACCCCATTTGTGAATGCGTGAGGAGGCTGAATGAGAAGCCAACTGGAACGTATTCTTCCAGTGACGTTTTCCCTGCAAGAGTAAAATCCACCATTTTTGGGCACCTATGATGAATAGGCTTGTAGGTGTCTTTCATCCGCATTTTACCATGTTTAGGTTGAAAATTTCTCCTTGGTTAAAGGTCGAATCATCTTAAGATTTGCTGAGTAACTTGTTAAAAAACTGCCACTTCATGGATTGACATTTTCAAACATAAATAGGTGTCAATTCTCATGCCAAAATGTTAGCAGGCATGAGAATTTGAAACCTATATAAAGAGCTTGATACATTGCCATTACTACAAGTTTACAGCTGCTTTTGCAAATTCCGGAATTTCTTTTTTAGAGAGCCAACATTTGTCTTTGCTGAAATCGAACTTGTCTAGAAAGCCAATTCACTATTGCCATTACCATTTTGAGAGGATTGTGGAATTTATATGCTGCAAATATAAATATACCTGCTGTAGAAACTTGAATTGTGAAAAAGTATAATCAGCATTATCTGGATAATACTCCATTCATTTTGTGAATAAAATCTGGAAAAGACAGAAAGGAAGTTAGATTGAAAGAAGAAGCTACAGATTGAATTCGTTAGCAGCAAGGAAACATGCATGAGAGTTGTCTTTTTAATACTTCTGTTATTTAAATTAGATAAATCTACTTGTTTAAATTATGCATTACTTTGTATTGTAATATAAAGTAGGATAGACAAGTATAGGAAAAATTATGTTTCCTAGTTCAGCTTGATAAAAAGGATCAGCTTGTTATAATGAAATAGCTTGATTGTAAAGGAATAGCATGTTTTCAAAGGATCAGCTTGTTATAATGGAATAGTTTGTTTATATAGGAACAACTTGCTTATAAAGGAATAGCTTGTTAATTAAGGAATGGCTTGTTTATGAAGGAATAGCTTGTGCAATTTATAAAAGAAATGTTTGAACACTTTTTGATAGAATTTACTTGATGAATTGTAATTACGTGAATACTGCTTGACCTCCTTATATAAAGGATGTGAGGAACTAGTTATTAAATACTAGGACGAGGAGGAAACCAAAACCAAGGTAGTCTAAAGCTTTAAAGCTAGTAGGTTAACTAGGAAAAGATATGTACTCCATGGATAAAGATTTCCAGGATAGGAGTTACCCGAGGGACCTGTTGACGTGTGTTTTATGACAAGACCACCACAGAATAAAATGTCCAACGGTCACTCTATTCCCTCTTGATCAAAGTATCCCGCATGCTAAGATTGCATGAAAGTTCATGCATCCAAATCCAAGGTTCCTTTTACCGCGAATAGACTCAGTTGGTTGATGTGAATATGCTGGGTATTCCAAGGGGACTTACGTAATTGTTCAACTAAGTGAAGCAGATGAAAGATTTTGACTATGATGCTCTGATTTCTAAATTAACTCGAAAATATTGAATTGAAAAGGAATAGGGGTAGGGACTCTACAATCTACTTCTAAAGGGTGGAATGTGGGGATCAACCTAAACAATCTCCGAACAAGACTCTGCTTTGCCTCCCTTCGGACAACCTCCACAAAGTTGGTGCAATCTTCAAAGGATGAGAAAAGTGTTCAAATCATGACACAACATGTTCATACCATCACAACGATGCATATGGACATATGAGCCACAATCGAAGCTAAGTGCTATTACTCCAGTTGACCACGCAAGGCGGACTTATCGTCAGCAAGCCCGCTAGTGGTATGGACGAAAGAAGACTTGCTCAAATTAAATGCCACACTCCATAGCTAACAACTACTTGCATGAAATGAAAGTCTACTTTACTCTATCTACTTTGAATTGGAAAGATGAAATGGCCTTGCTAGCTACTCATAACAAAAGAAGAAATCACCAAGCAATGAAACTCTTTGTATTATGAAAAGTGTTAACAACAATTGTATACAAAACTTTCAAAGGAAAGTTTTCTTCCCACCTCAATCTAAGCTAACTTCTAAGCTAATCACTATATGCCTTCTACTCTCTAGCTTTGATTCAACTCTTGATCTAATGTCTAGTCGATTACAAATGAGGGGGGATGCCCCTTTTATAGCTAGCCCATTTTAGTGGACGACTCAGATTCAATTACAATAAAGGGCTCAGATCGAGCCACCTATGCCCTAATTAGGGTTTCTGCCCTAAAAACCGCCATTGAGGGGAGTGGGTAATAAATGCACAAAAGATTCTCCACTCCCTTGCAGGAACCATAATGAGCAATTAATGCCCATCACCATCCTCCAGAAGATCCTCGTCCAGTAGAGCGTTCCCACTGTCCTGTTCCCTGACTGTGAACTCGATCAACCGGGCCAATACCGCCTCAACCTCCTGAACAAAAATCGGTGGAATATGATTGAGCTGAAATTCCAACACTGCAACTGTTTGTCTGTGCCGAGTGTAAGACTTTCTCTATGCCACCAAGTTGTCCTGGGTATTCTGAATTATACTGGAGAAAGTGGAGACATTCTCAAAGTCATCCTGGACAAGCGACCTCGCAACCGAGAAGAATGGAGCCAGTTTGTCTCTCAAGCCATCAGCAGTTATTTCCTCTGGAGCCAGGCTTCTAGCAAATACTGTTACATCCTTCTGATTAGGTGAAGCTCGTGTCAATGAAATGTTGTTGGTCGTTACGGTAGTTACAGACAACTAAATTCATGATGCAATCAAATTGAGAATAAGATAATGAGTTTTTACATGGGATCATAATGGAAATACTTTTATTCCTTATTGTGTAATGTGAATGATTATTTAAATATGTTGGGAATTTCTTTCACTCACTAGAAATGAGTTAGGAGTAAATTTGTGTGATGCGCATATTATTTAAATGATAAGAACGTTCTAACCACAACTTCCATGTCAGGGGATGCAGGTTCGTCAACGTTGAAAGAAAAAGGAATATCACTCGGGAGAGGGCTTGATTATCAAGGGCCATTTCACCAATTGCTCTGAGCCGGCGTAAGATCAATGTGCTGAAATCATACCTTGGCCTTTATCAAAATATAAAAAAATAAAAATAAATAAGTAAAATTAAACCAATATTTTCTTTTATTCATTAAATAATGATTGAGTCAAAATTCCTTAAAAGTATATATTTTTATATTATGCTCAAATCTAAAATTAAAATCAAACTTATAACAAAACTAAAGTCTTGAATTCTTTGGATGTCGAGTTTCGTTTACCGCGTGCGGGTGGAATGTCATTTTGCTTAGTGGGGAAAATTAATTGAGAGAGAGTGGTGGCGTGGGGAGTTACTTTTGCCATTCATGCCTGGGAGTAACGGATGGAGAGAAGCCATGCAGCCGCGATGGCTACTAATGGCTCAAACCCTTGTCTTTTGGGGGCTTCGCTGGTTCTACCATTGTCCGTTTTTCTTTCCTTTGGGCTCGAGAGGTATCAGGAGGTGCGAAGGGCATTTCAGGGAAGGATTTCTTCCAGAGAGATTTTCCTTTTCACCTCGGGGAGAATCATTCTTAAGGCATAGTCATACCGCATCGGGACCTCCAGAGCCGTGAATCCCGCAAGTGCTCAAGCCATCTCTCTCTTCCCCTGTTTGGCCTTGGTGCTTGGTTTTCTCTTGAGACAATTTCTGTCATTGGTAGCGCCTCTGCATCAAAAGACATCTAAGATTGCCGACCAGATTTCTATCAGGCACGTAGCTATTTCTTGTTACTCACAATGATGTTCTTCCTTTCATTCTGTGCTTTTCCAAGATAAATTCTATATCGGATTCTTTCTTGTTCATCATCTCGTTCAAACGACTTCTTGAGTATAGTTTATGGTTTCAAATGTTCCTCGAAAATAACACTAATGGTAGTCGGTGTCTTCTGCATGTATCTGGGTTGCAAGAATGCCTTTCTGAATGTAATCTCTTGTTTATCGATTGAATTTTTCTCTTGAATCTAATCCTGGTAGGAACGAATGCATCCATGAGTGCTCTTTATCTGCATTGTGTCTAATTATTGGTGAAACCCTGTTATCATAATTGCGAATCTCATGGGTAATGTAGACATAGTTTAATGGAATCTGAACTTATGTTATAAAATGGTTTAAGCAGTCTGTCTCCTTGAGCCCATTTAGTTGAGTTAGCCACCGCCTGTGGTTGCAAAGCTATTAACTGTGTATGGACCACCTTTCTGAGTTTATATTATCTTCTGAGTTGCCTTCTCCTGGCTGTACCAAAGTATCAGTCTCCAACTTTTACCCCTGGCCTATTATACGAAGACTTCAGTCTTGAGAAGCTTAATGTGGTTGATCCATGAATCTAGGGAGAAGTTAACCTTAAAAACTGAGCTTAGAAACAAAAGCCATAACTGATTTTAACTACTCTGTTTGTACAAAATGGGGAAGCAACTTCAGATAAGGAAACTCTCAGAATAAGATATTTTTTGTAATAAATAAATGGAAAGGAAAATTTTAATGCCGAGTAAGGGTGAAGGTGTTGACGGCACAGGAGTGCCAGATCTCCCTAACAAAACCTTGGCCAAGGTATGATGCCGGTTAGGCATAGGTCAGCCACCATGAATTGGATACACTTAAGGTCAGAATGGTCCTTTCTAATAGGGGGTATCTATAGAGAAAGGATCGGCCAGTAGTGTAGGTTCATGGCACCAGACTTAGAAGGGCACATTGGTAAATTGATCCAAGATAATTACCCTCGTGAAGGGACGGGTTCTTCAGTTGAAGAACACGGGAGGCCAGCAGGCCTTTGGTTGGGCGGTAAAGCCCCGGATGATATATCCTTTCCTAAAATGGCAGAGAATCCAACTAGAGGGAATCAACTTCCTGGCTGTACTTTCTAAACCCTTATCTCATGTTTCTTTTAATGAAAATGCCTTAGCATGTTACTTGCCAGTTGCTAGAACAATTCTTTTATAAAGGCAAAGGTGTTAGACAGTTAAATTGATTATAATTGTTAGTTGATTTAATTGATGACATTTATCTTTCAGCTGAAATGATGAATTTATTTATTTGAATATAGTATTATTCGGATTAAATTTCTTTCTTCTTGCAAAACCAATTTCTTTTTCAGCTGCAAATTAATTAGTTAGTTAATTGGTTATTCATAACTGTAGATTAGTTAGGTTCTAACCTATGGTATCAGAGCTACTAGGCTCGACACTGAACCTCGGTCTCACTATGCAACGTAGAAAACTAAAATCTATACCTTGGTGGTTTTGCAGGATGTGGACACGGAAAACACCTCGAAGGAAAGTCCGAAATCCGGTATCCTGATGGGTATGGAAAATCAGACTCCAGTATGATTATTCCAAATGCTCGATGCCTGTGGACTCAGAAACCACGGCTGAAGCTCTAGAAAGACTTCGGCGTGAAAGAAGGAAGTGGACACCTTCCAGTAAGGAAGCCGTTAAAGCCGCTATCCTTGCTGAAATAGAGCAAACCTACACCTTGAACCTAAGCGGAATTGTAAACAAACTTCCGGAATCCTTGGAAAATGGGAACCGACCTCTAAGATGGGACCCCGATTTGCTTGTAACAGAAACCTATCTCAGGAAGTGAAAGATGCCTTTGGGTAGCAATTTTGTAGTCCAACCTACCACAATAGTGGTAGTTAGCTATAACCTTTTGTAATCAAGCCTATCACAGGAAGTGATAGCTATTCATTTTGTAAACCGATCTATCACAGGAAGTGGTAGCTAATTATGAGTCTTTTGTAATCCATCTATCGCAGGCGCAATAGATATTTTGTATTTAATGATGAATGAAATCTATAGTTAATTTTTGGCATGGCATGTTGAAATCTTGTGCAATGTGTTTTGACCAAATCATGTTAATAACCCACCTAGACTAATAAATAATACCTAATCTCATGAACTTTTTAATTTTGAATGGAGAATTCCAAGAATGGGTTTAGAGGAGCTCAAGATAATGATAACCCCATGGCCAAACTAGATCAGTTGCTGAACTTAATGAGTGACACCCAAAATTGGTTGCTAAACTTGGAAAGGAAGGTGAACGTGTAGACTAAAATGCATGAGGAAAGGTCTGAGACCCGTAGTGACCAGTAGGAAGAAAGTTCTAAAAATACAAGTCTGAGCAATAAAAGGAGCCGATTGGCTAACGAGTTGGCCCAAGATATGAAAAAGATTAAACCTCCGAAGTTTGAGGGCTCGGTGTCGGGGGATGCTGCAGAAGCTTGGCTGACAGAGATGAAGAAATACTTTGAGCTAAGAGATTACTCTGACACCTCTAAAGCTGCTTGGGTAGCTTACCAGTTTATGGGGGAAGCCGCAACTTGGTGGGAGACCAAGAGAGCGGAGATGGGCCTTGAGGTAGTTGATGTGTCCTGGGAGCAATTTGTAAGGATATTCCGGCAACGTTGGCTTCCACAAATGTTCTATGATCAAAAAATTTTGGACTTTGAGAATCTTAGGCAGGGACTTTTGTCCGTTAATGAATATTGGGAAAAATTTACTTGATTGCTGAAGTATGTACCCCAATATCAGCAAGACGAAAACTTTCGGGCCCGAAAATTCATCATGGGATTGAACAACCGCATTGGAGGTCCGGTAGATGTCTCAGCACCTCGAACAATGGACGAGGCTTATGAGAAAGCAGTTTGGTAGGAACAAAGACTGAAGAAGGATGATTCCATTAGAGATAGAGAATCAAAGATAAAGGAAAATGGAAATACAGCAAAGTTTCAAAAAGAGAGGGATATAGATGATATGATAGCAGAAAGGATAGAAGGGGCAATAACAGTAATAGAAGAGATGACTCAAATACAGGCAAGGGACCGGAAAAGAAAGGACCTCCGGGGGGATGTTTTAATTGTGGAGGTGAGCATTATGCAAACTATTGTCCTACCAAAAATCAGCAAGGGCAGCAACAACGGAGATCGCTACCATCTTAGCAGACGACATTTCAGCAAAGGATCCATGCGGTGGTGGACAACCACTAGGCGGAATATCAGGTTACTCCAGTCGAGACACCAGGTATGCTTTACGGGAACCCGGTAACTATATTAATTGACACAGGGGCTACTAAATGTTTTATTTCACCTAAACTACTCGGTAAATTTTCCAAAAGAACTAGATTTATGGCAAACTCTTGGACTGTAGAATATGCCAATCAGATGAGAGCTCGAGTAGAGCAGTGTCTGTTTGAGGCTAGGTTAGAACTTCCAGAGTTCGTTACTGAGGTTAATCTCTACGTAGCACCCTTGGGCTCCTATGACGTAATTATCAGAATGAATTGGTTAAAAGAGCATAAGGCTAAGATCGATTGCCTGGAAAAGACAGTGGAATGTCATGATGATTTTGGGAATAGGGTGCGTCTGCAAGGAGTGCAATGAGAATTTAGAACTCGGCAAATTTCTGCCATGCAACTAAAAAGAAACAAAAGAAAAGGGTGTCAGATATATGCTGTGAGGATGGAAGAAGTTAGGGAATTTAAGGACAGTATAATTATGGATGAACTGATTATGCAAACTCAGTGTCAAAATGAGGAATTGGGAATCGACCCTAAGAAGGAAACTTTTGTGGATAAATATCAGGATGTGTTTCCCAAGGAACTACTTGGGCTACCGTCGAGAAGAGTTTTTGACTTTTCTATAGATTTGGTACCAGGAGCTGAATTCGTCTCCAAGGCCCCGTATCGTATGACCATAGTGGAATTGATGGAATTAAAAGCACAGTTACAAGAATTGTTGGATAAAGGGTTAATTCGACCTAGTGTTTCACCTTGGGGAGCACTGGTGATATTTGTCAAGAAAAAGGATGGGACACTCCGACTATGCATTGATTACCGCATGTTGAATAAACTCACTATTAGGAATAAATATCCTTTGCCCAGGATAGATGACCTCTTTGATCAAATGAAGGGGGCAGCAGTATTCTCCAAAATAGATTTGAGATTAGGATATCACTAGCTCAGGATGAAAGAGGAAGATAGCCATAAAACAGCCTTTAGAACGAGGTACGACCACTATGAATTGACGGTGTTACCTTTTGGGCTTACCAATGCTCCAGCAACATTTATGAATTTGATGAACAACATCTTCCACGATTGTCTTGACAAATTTGTTTTGGTATTTCTTGATGATATTCTTATTTATTCAAAAAATGAGGAAGAACATTTTCGGCATCTGCAGTTAGTTCTTCAGCAACGAAGAGAGCATTGATTTTATGGCAAATTGTCGAAGTGCACTTTCTTCAGAAGGAGGTTCAATATTTGGGTCATATCATATCAGGTGAAGGAATAGCAGTAGACCTTGCCAAGATAAGAGCAATAGTAGAGTGGCCGGAACCTAAGAACGTGCATGAGGTTAGAAGCTTCATGGGTCTAGCTGGGTATTATAGAAGATTCGTGAAGGACTTTTCTAGAATCGCGCACCCAATCACCTCTCTTCAAAAAAAAGGTAAGAAGTTCGAATGGACCTCAAAATGTCAGGAAATTTTTGTTACGCTAAAGGAAAGGTTAACCTCAGCACCCATCTTGGTTGTACCCAACCCTAACGGTCATTTTGTAGTAATCACAGATGCATCGGGGGATGGGTTAGGCGGTGTATTGATGCAAGATGAGAAGGTGGTGGCATATGAATCCGGAAAGTTGAAACAATATGAGCAAAATTATGCGCCTCATGACCTGGAGTTAGTAGCTATCGTTCATGCCTTGTAGATGTGGCGACACTACCTGTTGGGAAAAACATTTGAACTTAAGTTAGATCATCAAGGGTTAAAGTACTTATTCACCCAGCCCAACTTAAATGCTCGACAAAGAAGGTGGATGGAGTTGATATCTGACTATGATTTTGAAATTAGTTATATCAAACACAAGGAAAATAGAGTAGTTGATGCTTTGAGCTGACGTAGGCATATAACTTCCATGATGTCAGTCAATACTAGTTTTAGAGCTCAAGTGTTACAGAAATTGAGTGAGGACGAATTTTGCCTAAAAGTGCGGGAAGCTCTTCAAACAGATCCACAGGACCCTAAGTATGAAGGTTATCAGTTTGACACAGATGGGTTATTAAGATTGAAGGGCAGGATGTATGTACCCGATCAACCAGAGTTAAGAAAAACCATATGGCACGAGATCCACTTAGCACCTTACTCGGGACACCTGGGAATAACAAAAATGTTGGTAGATATCAAACCCCTATATTTTTGGAAGGGAATGAAAAAGGATGTAGCCAGATTCGTGGCTAGTTGTTTTGAATGCCAGAGAGTCAAGGTAGAACACCAGCATCCAGCAGGTTTACTTTAGCCTCACAGTATACCGGAAGGGAAATGGCAAGTCATCAGTATGGATTTCGTTCAAGGTTTACCAATGACTAGGAATAGACACAATGCAATATTGGTTGTGGTGGAAAAATTTACCAAAGTGGCACATTTTATACCGGGGAATTTGACAAATGGAGCCGCAGTGATTGCTTGAAAATTTGTGCAGGAAATCTTTCGTTTACATGGAGTTCTGGAAAAGATTATCTCTGACAGAGACGCCAGGATGACATCCAGATTTTGGAAGACTCTATTTTCTGCCTTGGGAACTCAGTTAAATATCAACACGGCCTACCACCCGGAACCGATGGACAGATGGAAAGAGTAAACCAGATATTGGAAGATCTACTTAGAATGTACTGCATGGACCAGCAATATAAATGGGAAGAATACTTACCATTAGTAGAGTTCACCTATAATAACTCCTATCAGTTAGCTATCAGAGTGGCGCCATTTGAGGCCCTATACGGCAGGAAGTGCAGAACACCTATTAGTTGGGATAGATTAGAGGACAGGATCATCCTTAGACCCGAAATGTTGTTAGAAATGGAAGAACAGGTTAAGTTGATTAAACAGAGGTTAAAAGAAGCCAATGACCGCTAGAAAAGCTACGCGGATGCAAAAAGGATTTCCAGACAGTTTGTAGTTGGGGATAAAGTTCTCCTTCGGGTTAAACCTCAGAAAAGCTCAATCAAATTCGGAAAGGCCTCAAAGCTAGCTCCAAGATATGTGCTAGCTCTGAGATATGTGGGACCCTTTGAAGTCTTGGAAGTAGTTAACCCGGTCGCCTACAGAGTTGCTCTACCACCAACTCTCGCCTGATTACACAATGTATTTCATGTTTCCTATCTTAAGAAATATTATGTAGGATTTGACCACCAGATTGATTGGAATTCCTTGCAGGTATGGGATCCAGGGGTAATCGCTGTCGAGCCACTTAGAGTGCTCGAGGTGCGCAAGATGCACTTGCGTAACCGCAAGATTATGCAATGCAAGGTCCAATGGGACCAGTATTCCGCGGAAAACGCCACGTGGGAGGATAATGATGAAATCCTTCAGAAGTTTCCCTATCTGATTCAAAACAATTAAGACTCTATTTTTCAATTATAAATTTTGTATTGAATAAATAATCCGATAATCATTGA